>VOQZ01000086.1:0-47605 GCA_008079305.1 Phytophthora palmivora | reverse complement strand
GGGAGTGGAGTCACTTTCGGAAAGGGACGTACAGTTCCTCGCCAAGCTATTGAGTCCGGATGTTGACATCCGTCGCGAAATATTGACTCCTCTGGATGTTGCGCGGGAGCCTGACTCGAGCGAGTTCCTTTTGACGCTGAAGAGCATCTCGACCAAGCGGGAAATGGCTTCTCTTCTGCGTCACTATGGTGCTCAAGATCTGGCTCGGAAAGTCTTCGGAATGACGACTCTCATGAAGCGTCTCCTGGACAAGTATCGCACTTTGGAGGCTTCCACCCAACGTTCGAGCTCTCAGGCAACTCGGCGTGCTTTGAAGGACTTTGAAGAGGTCCGCCAGGTTCGTGCAGACTATTCGCTGCTCCAGAAGTATTGGCACCAAGAAGCTGAGCTCGCCAAAAGTCACATCATCTCCGAACTGGAAAAACACGCTCACGATTACAAGCACGAGGCTCAGGAACACGAGCGTCAAGAACGTGCACTCCAAGCGCGCATCACGCGTCTGGAGAGTGACCATGACGAGTTGCAGAAAGTTGTCTACGATCTCGAAAATCGCTTGAAAGCGTCAGCCTTGGATCCCTCCAGGCTCATGAACTTCCTCCATCGCCATGACACTCGGGTAGACGGCAATGGCCTCGCCTGAAAGCACTTCTAGAGAAGTTTCGTGATCATCAAGATCCTCCTGAGGCTTGGAAAACTCAGATTTTCGTCAACACTTTGGATGATCCCACATTGCGGCCTGAACCGTATGTGTTCGCGGATGAGAATGACGACTCTGAGGAAAAGCAAGATCCTGGAGACTCGAGACCTCGTTCGGGTTCGAAAGATGATCCAGTTGATTCTCTAAGGATCCTCCAAGTCCACTGTCGTCGTCATTTCTCAAGAACACCAAGTCTTCGGGTCATTCGGCGGGTGGTGCATCCGATCTTCAGAACGTCAATGGCGCCCCACGTCGTACACTCCGAATGGTGAGCCAGCTCTGGACACCGTCGCCTCGCCACTCCTAGATGTCAGTGCGGTATGTGCATCTCTGGATGGTCCCATAGTTTGGGACAAACTGCGCACAGACGTCCAAGTTCTCATGCGTTCTGGTTTAACACTGGATCAGGCAGAGGACTTAATCCGGAGTGGTCAAGCGGTGCATTCCCGGATCCCTTCTAGGATGCTCTCCGTGATGTTATCCGGATGATGTATTGGAAACGCTTGGATGACACTCCGTGGACTAAGTTCGTTCCAAGCTGGTGTTATAAGAACGCTGAATCTCGTCTGGAAGCAGACTTGGAAACGGGAAACATCCCTTCTCGTTGGCCACCATTGTCTAAACAAGTTCACATGGATGACGAAGAGATCCACAAAGCTCTCTTCGAAAGACGGGATGACGGAGATGACAACGAAGATGACTCTCGTGACGCACCCTCACTCCCGAAGAAAGTGAATCCTGTTTCTCCTCGCCGGACAACACCTCCTAGGGAGGCCAAGCGTCGTGCGAGCGTAGACGCATCTGCTTCGGAGCCAGATACAAGTGCTGAACTCAAGGACGATGAAGAGTTGTCTTCCAAGGTCACGTCAGCTTCGTCTTCCCGAAAGTCACGTCCGGCTCAAGAGCGTAAGCAGTCACAGCTCGCTCGGAAGGACTACAAGGAGCTTCTCCCAATGGAACGTCGACTGATCGAGACTCCTCGTCCTGGCGTCAATTCGTGGAGACACTACGGCATCCTAGTGAAGTTCGCCCCTGGGACTACGAACGCTTTGGAGCAATCGTATGGGTTCCACTACGCCCCAAATCTCTCCAAGCCTGCTGAGGCTGAACAGAATCGACTCCGTTGGAAGCCCGCTGACTTCATGGTGTTCTGGGAGACAAAGCCCTGGGACAAGATGTTTCAGGAGCGCTCGAAGTATCTCGCTTTGCACACTCGGACGCAGCTCTCGAAAGTTTCACGTGACGCTCTGGATGAAATTGTGGAGTTCATGTCGGATCACCGTCGTGCTTTCTGGTGGATCGGTCATTGGATCTTCATAGATCAGAACTTGGATGACTACTCCAGCAATCTCGCTAAGGAGCGAAAAACCGAGTGTGACCAAGTCAAGAAGTCGTACAAGCGACTGGTCAACAAGTGGGTTGACAAGGGCATGAGGGAGTCGCTCCTGGAAGAACCTGGAGTGTGGACTTATCCCTCAAAGTGCTGTCACTGGATCCTCATGGATCCGTCCTACAAGACCATCACTGGAACTCCTTACTCTTTGGAAGAGCAGGTGACGCTTCTTGATCACGTGAACCCAGCCGCGTGCAATGGAACACGTGTCAGTCCGACGCGGATCGCGTCAAGGACCTTCCTCAAGCGACTCGCGACAGCTACTTCCAGTGGAGCACCGCAAGCGGCACCTGGTCACGCTGGCCGACTTCGACTGATTTTCAAGATCGCCACAACCGCTCCTAGTCCGAGTCACATCTGCATGTTGCACATCTTAACACCATAGCTAATCCATTTCGCGAAACATACTTCTTGTTTGCTCCCTTTTCCATCATCATCATCATAGTCAATTCACACTTCATAGATTCAGGAACTAATCCACATTCAGGTATCATTCCATCATGGCATCCCGAAATTCATCTTCACTTCATCAACAGTTTCAAAACAATTCTTTCACTTCACACGGCGACGATCTGGGTCGTTCTGCTTGCATTCCATTAGGGTGCCTAAGCCCGCGGGTGATCATCCCCAGCTTGCATAGCTTGGAACCTCGCCTTGGCCCTCGCTCCCTTGTTGAACTCGTACAGTAACGCCCCACAACTCAGCTGAGACACTGGGATCCACTCAGGATCGGCATAGCCCTTCCACTTGACAAGATACTCTCGGGATCGCTTGGACGTTCGGGTTCGTTTAACCCATCGCACATCCTGAATGCTCTCCACTTCATACTCGTCATTCGCATTGTCTGGCTCCCAACTATCTTCAGGTAATAATGCCGCGTCAAAATCATCATCGTCTTCAACTTCGACTTCAACTTTGGGCCTTCTAGGGAAGATGGCCCTCGGCTTAAGTCGGCTGATGTGCACCCAAGGGTTCACTCGATATCCCGAGTCTTCAACCTTCAGCTTTACTCGAAAGTCGTCTCGAACATCCTCAATCCTGAACGGTCCGTGCCACAAGTGTGCCATTTCCGGCTCAATCCAGGTTGCACCTTTGGAATATACAACCAAACTGCATCTCCTTCTCGAAACCAGCTTTTAGGCGGTCAGATAGCTCACGCCACTTCCTAGTCTGTTCTTCGGAACGCGCACGTTTTGCTTTTCGCTGAAGTTCCTCTGCACAAGCCAGTGCGTAGCTGTAGTCCCTCTGGAACTTCCGTCTCCACTCATAAGCTGTTCGCTCAGGGAGAGTTGAAGGTCTGGGTCCCAGCATAGCGGACACTGTCCTTGAGCATCCCATCCGTGTACAAGGTAGAATGGTGTGTCCAGGCGGGTTGCGTCGAATGACGTGTTCAGGGCGAACATCAGCCTCTCGGCGTGTTCACCCCAATCTGACTGATCTGCCTCCGCAACATACGCCTTGACACTCCGAATAACCGTCTGCACCGAACGTTCTTGCTGACCATTCGCTTGGGGTCGATACGCGAGAGTCGCTCTCTGCTTGCTCCCTATGAGATCTCGGAATCTTGCGAAGACCTCACTCATGAAACGAGGATCTTGATCATGCCGAATTACTGAGGAAGCTCCGAATCTCCGAAAGACGGATTCTTCATACGCTTCAGCGACATCTTGAGCGGTTGTCGACGCCATTGGTTTGCACAACACATATCCGGAGAACATGTCTTGGAATAGCAACAGAAACGTATTCCCTCGGACTGACTCTGGTAAATGAGTCACGAAATCCATAGAGACGGCCTCGAAAGGTCGTGTAGGCTCAATATTGCCTGGTGAAGGACCGGCATTCGGGGGTGACCCCTTACCGCTAGCACAATCCACACATTCCTTCACGAATCGTTCCACGTCAGCATACATCCCGGGCCAGTAGAACTCCGAGCGCAGTCTTTCATGAGTACGGGTGATCCCCTGATGTCCTCCCTGGAAATCTTCATGCGCATAGCGGAGCATGTCTTCTCGGAGTGATTCCGGGACCACCAATCTGAGCTCGTCTCCAGCGTCACGCGGTCGGCCTCGGGTTGACCGTGCAAGTCGGTATAGCACTCCTCGAACATCCAGAGCGAACAAATCAGCCACCTTCGCAATCTTCTTGAGACGCTTGGTGGGAAAACGTTCTAGATCGTCTTTCAGGAAGGCGATGATATCTGAGAGATACTGGTCTCCTTCCTGATGCACCTTGATCCGTCTCCATCGTTCAGCTTGGTACTCAAGGGGTCCCATGGGTGGAGCGGACTCTCCCTCCCTCGTGCGAGCTCTGGATCGAGTAAACGCCGCCAGTACTCGAGCAGCAGAGGGAAGGGGCTCACACTCAGGTCCGTGAAGAGCGCCGTCTCCTAAGACTCCCATGGTTACGACATTCGGGATATTCCTTGACGTTTCTGAATTCAACTTTGTCTCTTCGTCAGACGTCTTCATAAGCTGCTCTTGAATTCTCGACACAACTTCCAGGTGTTCTCTTTCAGCGTCTTCCTCAACCACCCAGGAATTACCCAATGCTAGTGTCTTGGAGGTCAGGTAGTCAGCAGCCTGGTTAAATTCTCTTTTAACGTGAACCAGGCGCACACTGTTGAACCTCTTCTTCAACACCTCACATTCGGCTAATCTCCTTTGGAGGTTGGGTTGATTGCAATTGATCAAACCTTGGACTTGTTGTATGACGATTCTCGAGTCTCCCACTACCACTAGATCCTGGATTCCTCGATCTCGAGCCATAGCTAAGCCACGTAGTAATCCGAAGTATTCCGCATCATTCACTGTAACGCCATCCAGAATGTAGCCTCGGGCGTCCAGAACCTTCCACTCGGGAAGTTGCCACAGCACACAACCACAGCTGCCAATCCTCGTCGACGTCTTCGCAGCTCCATCGAAACTTAGGACCACTCCGGAGTAATCTGCTTCAAGCATCTCGATACTGATCACGGGGGGTGCCTTGACACGCCCCTTGGCCGGAATGAGCGATTCCGCGATCTTGTCTAGGTGCTCTCTCGGTGTGATACCTGCACCCAGGATGGCAGCAAGTCCATCTTCATCCCGCTGGACCTTTCGGATCTCTAGATCGTATTGCGACAAGGCAACGCCCCAAGGAACCAAGTGTCCATCGGCAGTCTTAGACTTGATCACCCACTTCAACACCGAGTGTCTGGTATAAACCACGAGGGGGCATCCCTCGATCAGAGTCTTGAACACATGGAGAACTCGAATCACCGCTAATACTTCTTTCTCAGCAATGTGATACCGGAGTTCCGCGTCATTCAGGACGCGCCCCGTGAACCGAACCGGTTGGATGACACCATCATGTTCTTGCCCTAGAACAGCACAGGCTGCCCACTGATTGGCATGAGGAATGATGACAAAAGGCTTGGTCCGATCAGGGTGCCTGAGCAGTGGTGTAGACACTATCTTCTGCTTCAGAATGTCAAATGCTTCCTTGGCTCGGGACAAGTCTCTCCCAGCTCGTACTTGCTCATCAGACAGTTCGTAGAGGACTGCAGCCACTACTGGGAAGTCTTCGATGAACTTGTGGTAATAGTTGAGGCTGCCTAGGAATGACTGTACACCTTTCAGGGTTGACGGAAACGGGAGTTCTTGGATACCTTTCACGATTTTCGGTATAGCACGAATACCTTCTGCTCCAATTTCATGTGACAGGTAAGGTATGGTGCGTTTTCCGAATTCACTCTTGGGTAAGCTAACCGAAATATTCCAGTATCGCAAACGATAGAGTAGAGCATCCAGGTCCTCACACAGCTCATCCCAAGTCCTGGCACCATGGGCTATATCGTCAGTATAAGAACTACGCCCCAAGACAGGACCCATCTGGGATGGCGCGGGAATATTGCGCCTGAAAACTGTCATTTGTTCCGTCAAGGCCGTCTGATGGCGATCCACCTCGGACCTTTCTGGCCTTTGCGGTTCCAATTTCAAGTAATCGAGAACATCTTGATCCACAAGCACCTCTTCTTCGGGTGGCAATCTCACGAATCCCCACAAGCAATTGTTGATCATGTGTTGATAGACCAACGGAGCATTCTTCAACCCGAAAGGCATTCGGACCCACTGAAAATGTCCGAATGGACACACAAACGCAGAAATCAGCTTAGCCCGTTCGGTCATTCGGACTGCCCAAAAGCCACTTGCCATATCCAGACTCATAAACCACATCGCGCCCTCAAAACCAGTCAACAGGTCGTCGATCAGCGGGAGGGGGTAGTTAGAAAGCCGAATAAAGCTGTTCACCACTCGATAGTCAATACACATTCGAATATCAACCCCGTTCTTCTTCAGGACGATCACGATCGGAGAAGCCCAAGGGGATTCCGAATGTTCAATCAACTTGGTTTCCAGGAGCTTCTTGAGTAGCTCGTACACCTTGATGGCAACTTGGGGTGCAACCGGTCTAGGACGCTGAGCCACGGGCTTCGCATCCCCGACATCCAAGTCGCAGACCACACCTCGAGCTGGAGCAGGAGCCGCGTTACCATCCCCTAAGAAGATACTGCGATGGCGTTTCAAGATCTCTTTGAGTTGACGCTCCTGAACATCAGTAGTTATTCCAGGTTCACCAACATCAGCCTTTGAAATATCGCATCTTGGACTGAGATCTTGTAACTCGGGTAGCATCGCCAGCTGATCCTTCAACTGGGACATCATATCACTTCCTTCGTGGATATATACTGCGGGCTCCTGTTCGAGCTCTTCAGCGTTCACTCGCATGCACTGGATGTAATCTTCTTCTAGTCGCTCCAAAGGAGTACTCGAATGATCCGTTGTAGGCAGCACTAATTTCTCACCCTTTTGCGAGGCACACTCAGGTTCACTTCCATCCGCACATTCCGAAATTACGGTCATTGGCCGTTTATGCAGTCGGACTACTCGAACCTCATCGTCTTGGCCTGAGGTCTCATCAACATCTTCGCAGGCCACTGATAGGAACGCTTCGGGACCGAAGGTGGAGCAGTGTCCCGAAGGGCCTGCTCATAACGTTCCTTCCGCATCCTAGCTTGCGTGGACAGAGTGCTCTCGTAAATGAGATGTTGCCATTCCTGATACCGTCGGACTCCAGGTCGCACAAAACGCCCTGCTCTTGGAAAGCAACCATACTCCACTATTCGAGCAACGGGTGTAGACGAATCTATCCAGAGATCCTTATCAGAAATATTCACCACTTTCACGGCTACTGCCCACGATTTAGCGCCATACAGAACTTGAGTTACCCACTGATCACCTCTGCTAGCCCACACCACATCTCGGAGTGGCTGACATTCACCATACCGGATCTTCACATTCACATGTTCTCCAGGGCGTAGATGAACGTCCTGCAACGGAGTGATCGGGATGTTCCGCTCACGGTGCTTCCGAATCATGTAACCATACATCAAAACGGACTCCTCATCGGGGAGCGCCACCGTTCCTTCACGGATACATAACCGTACTCCAGCACTGTACATGAAATCCATTCCCAAAAGCACATCAACGCCTTCTCCGATGTTGGTTACCCAAACATCCAGGATGTAGACGACACGTCTTCCCAAAGTGACCTTGATCTGCGTACTTGCAGTGATGTAAGTCGGGACGCCTCCTAGGCCGGACACCTTGATTCGCTTCTGCGAGTTTAACTTGAGCTTGAGTCTACGCGCAAGATCCAAGCTGATCATACTCACAGTCGCTCCGGTATCCAACAGTATTTGCGTCCTGAAATCGTTCACCGCACCGTGAACCGTAGCAACCTGCTGCTTGTCCTCCTTCTCATCATGATGTGCCCACCATCCGTACCGTTCTCCGAAATTCAGCTTGAATTGAGCTGGTCCTTCGGGTTCGGCCGGGAGTGGAGGTCTCGAATACCAAGTACGAGTACACTCCAAAGGCACAGGTTCATGGTCAATCAGGGAGGTCATACATTGTAGATTATCTTGGTTCTGGTTCCGCAATTCGGGGCCAACATAAGCTAACACACACAATTCTGAGGGTCTTCTCAGCCCGACGCGTACCGAATCCCCATTCGGCGGGCTTAGTAGTTTAACTGCGCTCCCTCAGAATCGCCCTTGCCATTCAGGATGTCGTCCCGAATGTGGCTTGGAAGGTCAGCTAGGCCTCCTTGCTGCAGCAATTTCTTGATCTCTTGGAAAGCTCTCCAGTCTTCGCATCTTCCATCGTGAATTTGGTCACATTTCAGGCATGCTTTCGTCTCACACCTTTGCGTTGGATGTCCATGCCTCTGACAACGGTCACACAACCATAACAGCCCAGCAATTCTCCGGTCGATGTCCCCACTTCTTGCAATTCTCACAAAACTCCATGCGGTCTGGGTTGTTCGGCCGAAAACTTGGCTGCTGAGGCTGCCTTGGTGGTGGTGGTCTTGGTCCAGCTGCTGGGTCTCTGGGCTTCCACCCCACACTGTTCATCACACGATAGACCTCGTGAATGAGATCTTCCCGGGTTAACAACCTGGCATCCGGGTTGCCATCTCGCAGGACGTCCTGAACGCACGTACTCAGCGCAGCTAAGTCTGCCCTTTCGTCGTCTTCGAACGTCACTTGAGTATCGGAGCCTTGGGCTTCGTCGTCCTGGGCTACGTAGGCCCGATTCGGACGATTCATCCTTGGCCCATTCCGAGCAACGTTATCTGCTCTGAAATCACGAGGCTGCTCCCCTCGACCAGAATGCACTCCACTCGGGTTCACTTCCTCTTGCTGCTTCAGAACATACTCCAGGTCAGAAACCTTTCTGAAACGCTGACTCTGCAGGGTCGTCTTGAGCGTCACATCCGTGAGGTTCTTGATGAATCGCTTGATGTGTTGTTCACGTCGGCGCTCAGACTTCCGGAAACGCACGTCCGCACGTTCAGCCGCCAAGTTCAAGCGATACAGGAATGCCAATGCGGTCTCGTCCTTGAACTGCTTCATTGTGTAGTACTTCTCGGACTCTGACACCCTTGACTTGCAGTATTCACGCTTGAACTCCTTGGACAGTCGACTCCATTCCGAGCGCACATGCTTCGAGAGCTGTCCGTACCAATTTCGGACTGCGGGCGACATCTTCGTCTTGAGCTCGTAGACCTTCATCTGATCCGTCCAACCTCCTTGCACAGTCACATTCAGGAATCGCTCCCACCAGCGGCGGCGTGCGGACAGCGATAACTTCTCATCGAAATCTTCTAGCGTATTGGTAAACGTCCTCAGCGTCACTACCGAGCCTCCTTGAGTCATCGCAGCAGTTGTCGTGTAGGCAGGCACCTCGTCCGACGAACTAGAGTCGCTTGAGCTGTAGCCTTCGTCGCTTGACTCTCCCCAGAACTAGCCCCTGAAGGATCTCCATCTTGACGTGAATGCTTCTTGTTCGAGTCCTTCTTGGCGGGCTTCTTAGCGTCCGTCTTCTCTGGTGCAACGGGCTTAGTCTCTCGCACCTGAGACTTCGGTCGGGATACACTCGACGACTTTCCCCCGGGCGTCTGCTCAGACTTGACTGTTTCGTCTTCCTTTGCATACTTTGTTCCAGTCAGACCTGGAGAGTCAACCGGAGCTGTTCTGCTGGAAGGTCGCTGTCGCACTTGATGTCCCGTCTTTCGCTTGCGTGTCCCTTGATTGCGTTACCCGGGAGTGGGTACATAGTCGCACGCGTGGGTTCAGACTTGACTTGAGTTGCTGGATCAGATCCATAAGTTGCACGAGTGTCTTGAACTTGAGGATGTGTTGCGGGAGTGTTGCGCGAGCGCATTCCTTGCACATTCTGCAGATCTCGGATGGTCTCCTGATCCCTGTTGCGCGCCTCCTCCAGAGAGTGAATCTTCTGCTGGAAGGCTTCCAATTGTGCGCTCAGGGTCTTCTGCACGTCGGCCACCCAAGCGACCTTCTCCGCTTCGGCCTTTGCTTCGCGTTGCTGCCAGCGCTCTTCGAACTCGACTCGCGCGGACTCCAGCGCAGTATGTGCGCCTTCGGCGCGAGCTGCATCAACGTTCGTGGTGACGCAGGTGTCCGGGCAGCTGGAGCAGGAGCAGGTGGCCTCGGCGGCAGGTCACCTCGGCTTGGACGATCGGGAACACTCTGCGAACTCCGTCCTTCCGGTGAATTTCCGCGCACAGCTAGCGCTTGAATCGCATGGAAGGCTTGCTGGACCTGTTGCCCTAGGTGAGCCTGGTTAGACTCCATTCGGGACAGCAAGTCTTGCGTCGTGCGCATCGTGTTCAACGCGACCTGGGAAGCCCCAGACATGCGAGATCGACTCGTCCTTCCTGAGCGACTCGTCCGTTCCGACTTGATCGACCGGCTTGGTGACCTCCTCGACTTAGACGATCGCTTGGATGATCGAGTGGATCGCTTGGAACTCCGTCGCTTCCGTTCTTCTGCGCTCGAGTCTGAATCGCTAGGCGACTCACTAGGACTCGGCTTCCGAGAGCGTGTGTGGCTTCGGGATGTCCTCGACCGATGATCACTCCGAACGTTAGTGCGACCCGACTCCGACATAACGACATCGTCATGGCCCACTATCGCTGGTGATCTCGGGAGGACAGCCTCCGTTACTTGGACACTCACGTTCCCGTCGACTTGCGCAGTGCTGCCTTGAGCAGCGAAAACCATTCCGGGTGGAACAACGAAAGAGTACGGCATGTGAGCCGACGCTGCTCCTCCCATAGACCAGAGTGATGAAGAAGACGACATCTTCCCGGACGACTGCGACTCAACGGGTCCGCTGAGGTTGGACTCTTCGGATCCAGAAGCGGTCGGTCCGAACAACGTCGATCCGTATCCAGAACTCGGCATCGGCGATGCGCTTCGAGTTCCAGACACTTCGCTCGGGATCGCAGTGCTTCGGCTGTCCTGAGCAGACGTCCCATACGACATGAGAGAACTCATCGACGGAATCGAGGCTGGACGTGGCGGCAAGTGTTGGGGCCGCTTCAGCTCGGGCTCTCCAAGCGACGAACTCGCAGGACTGCGAGTCACTCGGACTCCCGCCTTCTTCAGCCGCTCGACACACTCGCTTCCAAGTAGTCCAGCTTCATAACTCGACATCAATGAATCACCTTCTGCGTCTTCCGGCTTCATGTCTTCCACAGTGTCAGTCAAAGCTCGTACATCCAGAGGTGACAGCATTCGCGACGGTACACCCGAGGTGACTTCGCGCCATTCCAGAAGTTCCATCGTTAGCAGATGCTGAAGGTCTTCAGCTACCGCTCGGACTAAACTCCGGTCTACTTGAGACGCATGAGCTCGGGACCACTCCGGGATCAGGTTGCGAAACCTGAATCCGACGTCGAAGAACATCGTCTGGAGCACCGCAACACACTCCCTCGGGGACAAGTCCTTCAGGTACACCTCAACCGAAGTGAAGTCGACGACAGCATTCGGAGCCAGTCTCACGAGATTACATTCGGAAATCCACGCTTCCGACCGGCTGGCCATCGACATTCGGGTTGCGACGTACTCGGACGTCCTCACCACCGCCGCATACCACGACTTGAAGTCTGGATTCGGGTGCGGCCAGGTGTACTCGATCGTAGGAGACATCACGAATTCCAAAGTGACTTGTTCCCAACGACGAACTTGGTCGGCCACGTACGTCTTCCCCTGGTCCACGCTGAATAGTACTTCGCGTTCCACTGGATCTTCATTCACAGTCAAGTCGATCTCCATTCGGGATCTACTTGGCGACTGGGCTTCGGGTGTACTTGTGAAGCTTGACTTCAACACTTGCAGGTCAGACGGTGGCGACGTCTCCGGTTTCAGGTGCGAGGTCTCTTGCGAGTCCTCAAGCACCACTTCTTCCTTGACTGTCGACAATGGGCCTTCCAACTTGATCGTGGGCGTCTCATCCGGAACCATTTTCTCTTCCGCGTCGTCGTCCACGCTGATCACATCTTCTTCCGGCTGGGGCTTCACCAAAACCTCCTCAGCCGGGCACTCAACCACGGCGGCGCCTCCCACAGACGCCTGAACGGGTGCATCCGAGACGGACACACCCACAACCTCCACACTCGAATCCGAGCTGGAGTCCCCGCCAGAGCCAACCGGCGCGCTCTCCTTCTGGCCGTCTTCGGTGACTTCATCCAGGGAAACATGGTGTGCCCCCTGAATAGTGTCTTCCGAATCCGGCTGCTCTTGAGCGTCCATCGGTTCCGCTGCCTTCTTCTCCTCGCGAGCTGCTCGACGCTTCGCAGCGTTCCGAGCGCGAGCTTCCTGCTCGACAACGTCGAGAGGCTTCTGCGCTTCGGGTTGCATCCCACGAGTTCGACGCGACTGTCTTGGCGCTCCTCCGCGCCCTCGACCGCGTCCACCTTCTTCGCGTGTGCTCTCAACTTCACTCATAACCCCAAGATTAGTAAGGTTAGTAGCTCTCAGCACCCTCTAGATCTAACTTAATACAAAATGTCGGTGAAATCCACGGCAACCAAATCCGGGCACGCGCACCAGTTGTGGCGAAGTGGGTGAACACTTTACCGCCCAAAGTATGGCGCGCCCGAAGAGTGGGGGTTGGTCCTTAGAGAAGAACCGACTTTTCGGGTAGTACAGGTCCTGGATCAAGTACTAGACTCGATCCAGGTTGGCGTGTGACCTTGTGCAATCCCTATAGGTGTCGATTAATTCGGCGGACCGGGTTTCACCGGGTATTTGTATTCCTAAGATAGACACACAGAAAATGTAAGAACCTCCAGGTTATACGTATCCTGGGGGTCCTGAATGTGGGTTGAGAGATCACGAGTAAAGACCTTCTTCCCAAAAGATAACCTAAAATAATACAGAGTTTGAATATATAATATGCAGCCTGTCAGTTAGTTAGCACGCCCGAATACAGGTAAATTTCGGGATGCCCTACGCGCACCACCCTCGAAATGCTCGAGGGAAACAATAGAATGTCTTTCCTAAACACACAGTAATCAACAGTCAAATCCTAGGGGTGATCACTACCAAACCTCCTAAGATCGCAGGGAAAATGAATATGAAATGCAAGGGGCACCCGGAGTGTCCACTAGCAACTTAGCAAATAAAATAACTGGATCACTCCGAGTGTTCAAGCCCACTGGTCCCCAAGTTAATTCGACTTGAACGTGTTGAGAGTTATTACGCGGTTAGCGCAGCCTTGGCCGTCCTCACTCTGGGGCCCTCCTAATTTGAGCGGTCCTCCAGGTAGTCCTTCCTCGACGAGATGTATAGGGTAACACGGTGACCTCCCTTGGTCACCTGTGTTCCGAGGGACACTTGTGCGTCACGACACAAATCAAACTCGAAGACACTTGTGCTTCACGACACAAATCAAACTCTGTTAAAAATTATCTTCTACCTCTTTGGCATTCTAAATTCTTCTTCTGTTTTTGGTAGTCTTGGTACTTCTTTGGCGGTCTTCCTTTACTTCGTGAGGTCACACTTGGGTAGACTTGGTCTCAGTATACTTGAAATGTCACGTCGAACTTGGATCTGCATACACTCATCAGCGATGTCTCGGCTCTTCTGAGATCGGCAGCACTGGTCTTGTTCTTGCACGGTGTAATCATCTGATTGCGATACTCTTGGGTCGCACTGTCTTGACTCTGCTTGAATGTCAGTAGACTGACTTCCGGACTGCACTTATCATTAGCAACTTGATCTTCGATCTTGTTCTTCGACAGTCACTTGGTCATTCAGGATGTATTGTCATTCGGGATGTACATTCCGGTTGTACGGCATAACTTCGGATGGAGTCTTCATATCCGGTAGGCGATCGAACTTTCAGGATGTGGGAGACTGTCTTGGGGTTTACATGTGTAGGTAGGGTCGTAATTGTGGAAACCTTGGAGTTTCAGGGTGTTTTGGGTGATGTTCGGCTCCGTCAAGGTAGGCTGCTCCTCGGGATACGTTCTCCGAGGGCACTTGCTTCCTTCTTGTGGATACCTGCCGTCAAGGAGTCGGCGGTCGGACTGAGCGTCGTAATTGCATCCTGAATGTGGTACCCATTCAGGGCGTACGCTTCCAACCTGTGAGCCTCTCCGTAACCGAACATCTGCATCCCCAAAGTCCAAACCACCAATTCGCCCAGGAGTCCCGCTCAATACCCATCTCGAAAACCATCATCTTAGTCCGAATCAGTGTGCGGGTTGTCCCGGCTGGGCAGCTGTGGGTGTGCCTAGAAAATTCAGAGGCACATCGTCACAATACCGAGTGCGTCTCTGAGTCCGTGGTCGGGCACAGTGTGATCACCCAAGCGGGTGTAAGGAGCCCCCCGTTGCTCACCGTACCGGTATAGGTGGTATGCTTTATCGGTAACCGGTACCGCACTTGCACCACTGTTGGTAATACGACCGCGGAATCCTGAACTACTGTGTTGCGAGGCACTGGGGGGTGAGTCTTGCTCTCAACCGAGAGTCTCCGAAAACCACACTGCCTTAAATCATAAAATTCCTATAGGGAGGTTTTTAGAGGGACTATTTGGAACTCAGTTTCCACCACTTTAGCGTCGTCTGGTTGGCCAAACCCGTCACTTTTTGTTCTTTAACCCTAATCTCATTAGCTGCTATACCGGTACTATTCCATACAAACTTTAGTATTATTTTGCGGCCCCATGCTCCGTGTCTTATACTTAGGAGCTGATACTTAATTAAGTTGTCAGCCACGGTATCCCAAAACCGCCGTCAATACCGACAGCCACAAAACAACCTAAAATAAAAAAACGAAAAACTAAAAAATAAATTAATTAAAGAGGTTGGTGGCATAAATAAAAATAATAACTAGCTAGATCTATTTTTCGTGTGATCCACGTAAAATAGAGGAAGGCTAAATAGCTAGGACCTGGAAACTTGATTTGTATACCGTGTAGCCCATGGTATATGAAGGAAGATGGATGCCTAGAGAAGCAAGGCCCAATCTGTCATGCGTGTTGCCCCCGGATGATTGAGGAGGGTAGATGCTTCGTCGGTTCGTAACGTGCGTGCGGGGAAATATTAAAGACATTACAGTAAAAGAAGCCTACTAAAAGATGCTGTTAAAGTTATACTATGGGGAGTGTTAGATATTACCAGTATTAAGTAATGGGGTGAGACTTATAGACACTAAAGTGGTAGAATTGGACACAGATGGTTACAAAGTAAAGGAAATTGAAATCTAGGTGTACCTCTTTAAACCTCCCCGTCATGAACCCGGTGAAGTCAAAAATGCTAAACGGTTGCTGCATTTCGTGGATATACAGCGTGGACAATGGGGCGAAAACGGAAGTATAATACGATCATGTACATTGAAGACGCTTTCTGCACGCCGGACGAAGACGAATCGAACGAGGATAAAAGGCGCAGAGTGAGAGCTAAGAAAGCTGCTTTGAATCGACTGGTACATCGGCAAAATGAAGAAAGTGCTACTGCCGCTGGAGATGTTACTACGGTTGGAATATATAACAATTCCGAAAACGCCGACACTTCAACCACCGTCGCTCACGTAGATACAACCCGTATTCACTCCGTTCTTGCACAGCCGGAATTAATACCAAATGTGGCTGTTGCGACAGATGCACGAGCGGATTCAGGTGGATTACGTAGCACAACTCGCCGCAGAAAATCCGATATGAGTCCTTCGCAGCTTGCGGCAGTGAGAGAGAGAGATCGCATCCGAAAGGCTGCAAAGAGGAGGCAAGACGAGCAAACACGAGCAATCCATCGGCAACTAGAAGCGGCTCGCCGCCAACAAATGTCCGCAGAGGAACGACGTGCACAACAGCAGCAAAATAGCACATCCCGCGCAGATCAACGAAGGGAAACGAATGACGAACAGCACCAAGCGATACGCGTTAGCAACACTGTGGCGCGAGCTGTTGCCAGGGCTGAAATGAATGACGAACAACGTGGTATGATACAGAATCGCGATGCCGTCGCACGAGCTACTGCACGAGGTGAAATGAGCGACGAACAACACAGGGTTATTCAGGAGCGCGAAGCAATTGCTAGGGCTTCTCAACGTAGCAGTTTGTGTCAAGAACATCGTCGAGAAATTCAGGAGCGTGACACCAATGCTAGGGCGACATCACGCCGGTTAATGACATTAGACGAGCGACTGGAACTTCGTGAAGAAGAGCGATTAAGGCGTCGATCCCGTCAGTACAAGAAAGGTTATGGTAATCATGAAGACTTTGATTCCATGAGTGTCCGCGGTAATGACACTTTGAATCAACGTCACTACGTTTCACGGTTTATTCGAGGGTCGTTCGGGGGATAAACGTACATGCGCTGATTGCGGTGCTTGGAAGTTTCCTGCTGAAACGAAGAAATGCTGTTGCATGGGTGATAAAATCCGACTGCCGCCTCCCCGAGAAGCACCACAGAAGCTGCGACTACTGTTTAACAACCCGGTTTTTATGCAGTCTATTCGTGCTTATAACAATGCTTTTGCATTTACATCCATGGGGCGTCACGATCCGAACCACTTCAAGTTGATGAAAGTGTTACACGGAAAGGCGTTTACAATTTCCGCGTGATGGGAACAGTTTGTCATTGAAATGGGATCTCTTCTTCCGCCCCCCGGTGGAAAGCCAATGTTTGCACAGATTTATATAAACGACCCTGACAGTGCAGCGCGTGTGGCGAGCCGCATCCGAATGACAGATGGATTGAGTGCAGAAATTCTGAGCGACATTGATGAAGTCACGGAACAGCACAATCCCTACGCTCAACAGTTCTTGCACGCACGCGAAATTCTGATTGAACGTAGTAGATCAGCGTTAGAAATGGCCCGTGCAGATTGTGCGCAGAGACAAGAAAACGAGGGTAAGCAAGAAGAGGATGTTCATGAAAGCCTCATAGATCCGGAAGTCGAATGTGTTCTTCGACTTCATGTTGGTCGGGACACAAATCCAGGAGCCCATAACACGCCTACTGCTTCCGAGGTGGCAGCAATTATCATCGACGCCAATGCTGCACAACCACGCGATATTATCCTGTACACTAGACAAGGAGAGTTCAATCGCATTTACGAAACCAATCCACACTACGATCCACTACAGTACCCTCTTCTCCATCCATATGGAGAGTCTGGGTGGACTTACAAAATGCCATACGCGGGTGAATTAAATAACGTCAACAATGACCAAGGTGGAAGGCCACGTGTGGGTTATGATCAAACCGATCAGAATGTGGAGGGAGATTTGGCTGAGTGGGGATATATTGTGCAATATGAGGATGGCAGAGAGGAACGACGAAAAACAACAATGTCTCTGAGAGAATTTGTTGCCTATCTTCTCTACGACCGTACTGGAAGTCATTCGCTTTTGCTGCTTGGAGGAAGACTGACCCAGCAGTACTGTGTTGATCAGTGGGCTAAGGCGGAGCAGGAGAGACTGCGGTATATCGAGAACAATCAACTTGAATTCCGCCTCGAGACCATACAAGGACTCACTGACGCGTACAGACATGAAGGCACTGAAGCGCACCGAATTGCAGCAGTTCATGACCTTGAACAGTATGCGCGTAATTCTACATCCAACCGGGGCTATCGGCAAAATACGTCTGAGGAGGAAATCGGGTTAGATGCCAATAACTTTGGGCGTCGTTTAATTTTGCCACCTTCATTTACTGGTGGACCTCGCTATATGTACCAACGGTTCCAGGACGCAATGGCAATCGTACGTGAGCTTGGTGCGCCAAATCTGTTTATTACAATGACATGCAATCCCAAATGGGTAGAAATCCAGGAAAATATCCGCCCCGGACAGACTGCTTCGGATCGACCAGACATTGTGGCAAGGGTTTTCATGGCAAAATTAAAATCTCTCTGCAAGGATCTTGACGAGGGTGTCCTGGGGATCCAGGCAGCCAGAATTCACGTGGTGGAGTATCAAAAGCGGGGTTTACCTCACGCCCATATTTTGCTTATCGTGAGGCCTGAAGACAAACCATTAACAGCTCAAGATGTAGATCGCTTGGTTTCGGCCGAAATACCAGATAAGGAGAAGCAGCCAGATCTTTACGAAACGGTGATTACGTGTATGTTACACGGCCCTTGCGGGGATGCGAACAAGAATAGTCCCTGCATGAAGAATGGGAAATGCTCCAAAAAGTTTCCGAAACCTTTAGCAGATGAAACGACGATGGCAGCGGATAAATATCCCGTGTATAGACGCCGTAGGCGCCCAACGGGTCGTCTGATCTATGGCAGAAAGGAATGGAATAATGAAACGGTTAATCAGTGGGTTGTACCGTACAATCGATTTTTGTCGCAAAAGTACAATTGTCATATCAACGTGGAAGTTTGTGCTACGAGTAAGGCCGTCAAATATATTTACAAATATGTCTACAAGGGGGCAGATATGACCATGGTCACCATCGAGGGTGAAATTCAAGGTCATTCGCTTAACGAGATTCTACAGTATTTGTTAGCGCGATATATATCGCCGGTTGAAGCCTGTATGCGGTTATTCAAGCATCCTACTCAAGGATCCACGCACAACGTCGTAAAGCTGGCAATCCATTTACCCGGACAAAGCGCTGCAACCTACCGCGCACATGCGAGCAACGCGCAAATTCGCAGGTTGATTCGGCGAGGAGACAAGACAACTTTAACTGCGTTTTTCATGCTCTGTCTTGCGGAGCCGGAAGTGGCTGGAAAAATGCTGTATAAGGATATCCCGACAGTGTACCGCTGGGATAAAAAATCAAAGTGGTGGGTGCAGTACAAGAAATACGTTCCTTCTATCGGCCGCATCGTACATGTATCTCCACAAGATCCTGAACGGTTTTACTTGCGCCTGTTATTGTGTTATCGACACGGGTCCTTCGAAGATCTAAGAACTATTGATGGAGTAACGTACGCTACTTTTCATGAAGCAGCAATGGCAGCTGGCTATTTAGACAACGACAGCGAGTGGGAAGAACGCTTGCTAGAAGCATCACATGAGCGTATGCCTTATCAGCTCCGGCAGTTGTTTGGTATCATTTTGGTTTACTCTTTACCGAGTAGCCCTTTGGGATTATGGGAGCGCTTCAAGAACGATTTAAGTGAAGATTTTCAGAGAGAGTTTGGCTTGGATATGGACGACAGGAAAGTTGAATACAAGACGCTACAGAGCTTGGACAGCATTCTTCGTGTGAATGGGAAAACACTGGAGAACTACGGACTACCACTCCTTCAAGACTATGAACTCGAGGCTGCTGTAGATGAACAAGTTACAGGAGATCTAATTCAACAAGAACTCAACGCATACCCACTGGAGCAATTAGTGTCCACTGCAGAAATGGTAACCCGACTAAACGCAAACCAGCAGGACATTTTCGATCAAGTTATTAGCGCTATCGAGACTCCTGAAATGGGAGGGAAACTATTTTTTATAGATGGTCCAGGTGGTACAGGAAAATCGTTTTTACTCGAGCAAATGCTTGCTAAGATTCGGTTAGAAGGTGGAATTGCTGTGGCGGTGGCTTCGAGTGGAATTGCAGCAACGTTGCTGACTGGAGGTCGAACAGCACATTCGATGTTCCGGATTCCGCTTAAACCAAATGAACACTCTACATGTGGTATTTCTAAACAGTCCCAGAAGGCAAAATTAATTCGACAAGCCCGTTTAATTATATGGGACGAAGCTCCAATGATGCACCGGTCTTGCTTTGAAGCGGTTGACAGGACGTTTCGCGATATTATGGATAATGATACTGAACCATTTGGAGGAAAGGTAATCGTCTTCAGTGGAGATCACCGTCAAATTCTGCCTGTTTTGAAAAATGCTACAAGAGCTGAAACCGTGAAAGCGTGTTTTAAAGCGTCCCCGTTGTGGGGCCATCTAAGACAAGTTCACCTGACTGAAAATATGCGTGTCAAAACAGCACCGGATCCGGATGGCGCAGCCGAGTTAGCAGAATTCTCAGATTTCTTACTCCAAATTGGTGAGGGTCGGTTTCCGAGCAACCCCGATATAGGCGAAGGGGACATTTGTATTCCACGTGATATGTGTTTGGTTCCCAATCGGCAAGTTCCTACTTCGGATGAGGATTACTCTTCCAATGAGAATGCTGAAGTTGAGATCCCAAATTTCTCTCTTCTTCCGCAAAGTCGTGATTAGATCACAGCAGTTTGTTGGGACCTGAAGAAAATCGTCGATTGCGGACCGCAAATGCTTTGATTGATGCTGTGTATCCTGATATTGGTGATGATGACTTGCCTGATCAATACTTTGTGGATCGTGCAATATTGGCACCAACGAATGCCAGCGTTCGGAGAATCAATGAAATGGTAGCTGAGCGTTTACCCGGGGAGACTAAGGAGTACTTATCGAATGACAGCCTCGAGGGACCTGGAGATGAGTCTCTATTTGAACCAGAGTTTTTAAACTCTCTCAATTTCTCTGGACTACCCCCTCATAAAATGGTTTTGAAAGTGGGAACGCCAATAATTATGATTCGCAATTTAAACAGTGCTGATGGTTTATGCAATGGGACGCGACTGCGTGTGGTGGCTTTGCGCGAAAACTCGATTGACGCGACCATTATGACTGGGTCACAACGTGGTAAACGAGTGTTTATACCGCGTATCGTGTTTTTCAGTGATGACGAGGCCAAAGAGTTTCCTTTCACGCTACGGCGTAAACAATTTCCAGTTGTACCAGCGTTTGCCATGCCAATTAACAAGGCGCAAGGTCAGTCAATCCACCACGTCGGTATTTACCTCGAATCGCCAGTACTTGCTCACGGTCAACTCTACGTGGCGTTGTCTCGGGTAACATCAAGAAAGGCGATCAAGATTGCAATTGACCCGGAAACTATAGACGAAGATGGCAATATACACACCAAGAATATTGTTTACAGGGAAATTTTTCAGTGAATTCACACCGAATAACACGAATATATGTTTTTGTATGTTTCTACAACTACACATTAGAGTAACTGTTTTTTCGCAACAAATCACATTCGTGTTGATAATACTATTAGAGGCATAAAAAAACCCGCGTCCGTGTAGCGGACGCCCCAGAACACTAGTCAGAGATACCGTATCACCGTATTCAGACTCACACAACGCAAAAAAATTACCAAGATTTTGGCCCATAGGCAGGTACACAGACCGTGTCTGTGTACCTGCGTATGGGTCAAAATCGGGAGTGGGATCATTTACTTTCCGAGTGCATATAAACTGCTGCCTTTACGCAGACTATGTGTTCCGATGTCTTTTGGGTTGCAGCTGAGAACACAAATTTCCTCACCACTTTTAAAGCTTCTATTAGTTGCATTCTCTGTCCTCCCAGCCCAAGCATTGCCTCTAGGGGTAATGCTTTGGGTGGGAGGATAGAGAATGCGATATACTTCTGTGAGTACAGAAATCTGCGTCAATATACAACGGGGTCACAACTAATAACCTGATAAACTTTATATGTTGCCAACTTCAACGGAGATGAGCAAGGTACTGAAGCAAAGATATCAAGGCAGTCGTCACTGGACAGTGTTTGAATATAGCAGTCAGTCTGCTATCTTGTATCACCACCCGCTCAATTTCGAGGTCTGCTTAATTGCGTTTGCACTAATTCGCTTAAGCACCATCCGATCCGACGTGTACAAGACACCTAACAAACGCATCCGCCTCACTTGGGATGAGAAGGCAGGCATCATCGAAAAGACCACGCTCACACTATGCATGAAACATGATCCACAAGGTTAGGGCCAAGTTCTTGCGGAACTAAAATCAATACACAAGCAGTGTTCCTATTTTTGTTCATTCCGCAATTGCATCATACACCATGTAATCTTATATATATCAGGCGTTGTTTATCGATGCAGATTCCTGTACCCTTTCTAATGGGGGTGCCTTCTAAGAAAGGAATTTCGGTATACTGTAGTATAAATGGGGACTTCGCTCCCTATTTGATAGATTCGACTTGAATGAAAGGTGGTGGGCCAAAAGCTACTGACCTAAAATCCATAGTTCAACTACGGGATAGCTTAGCAGAGTGTCTAAACATCGGTGCTGTCATTTGAGTGTTTCTTGATCCATTTTCAGTACAGATCGGTTTGACGAAACTGAATTGTAGACTTCATGATCGTTCTCATTGCGTGTTAGTGCCACTGAGTTGTTTAATTGTTTAGTATCCCTCAAAGGCGTATTTCCATCACTGAACAAGACACTTCAATCTTGATCATTGTCTCCTCGAGTCGCAGCAGCAGAATCCGCACATGCTGCTCGTGTTCGACTACGACCACCAGGCGCGCACTTTCGCTTTGGTTTCCCATTTGTCAGACGTAAAGAGTAAGGTCAACACACGACTTCGAAATAAACTTGGTACTTGCTGCATGCCAAAAAATGCAAGGTTTGGTGCTGACAATTCAAACTTTTTCTGACCGATCACCGCCCTAGAAAGTATTTTCTTCATGCTGCAGGAAAAAAATCTGTCTTGCTGCTGCTCAATTGACTACTCCTATTAGTTGATCCGTCTTTTGGAAAATGAAATGCATCGTACTGTCGGATCAGTCAGTAGCCCGTTTGGCTCGCATTCCATTAGCTACCAATTGATGAATTCAAGTTTGTTGGACACGTCTCTCGATCGAGACTCCACGTCTCCAACAAAGAGGGAATCCTGCTGATTGTTTGTTACCATTAAGGCACCGAACGTCCACCGCTACACACCGATGAATCGGGGCCAATGTGATCCAACCATTGCAGCAGAATCCGTGTGACCTCGTCCTTTTGCTCCCAAAGAACCCAATGACCAGCGTTTGCCACAAGTTCCTGTTGCAATTTTGGGACCAACTTTCGTGTACTACCGGCCATCTCAGGTTTCAAAACTCGGTCTTCAACGGGGCTAATGAGAAGAGCATTGTGTGGAATGGCACGAGGAAGTTCACGTTCATCGTTGAAGTCGATAAACCGCGCAGCATAGTAGTTGCAACTACTGGCGAAACCCGAGCGTTCATACTCCGCCGTGTAGTAATCCAGTTCAGCTTGGTCCAGCAATTTGGACGGGTTCGTGAAAATTGGGTTTGTCGAAACTCGTACACCGCGAAGCAGCTCGACAAAACTCAGAGAGGTATCGATGTCAGTGTGAAGTCTGAACGTGGCTGTGAACATCCGCCGTGGTGCAATATCGAGCAACTTGGCCGCTTCTTCTGGCTGACTAAGTAGACTCATGTATGAAAACTGAGGGATTGCACGCACCAACGCTTCTGTATCCACGTACACATCCGATGGTGGCATGTACGGTGTACAGACACTGCAGACTGCAATAACACGTTCCGGATGAAACATACACATGCGCCAAGTGATGACAGCACCCCAGTCGTGTCCTACAAAGACAGCGCGAGGGATGTTCAGGAAGTCCAATAGTCCTGCGAGATCACCCGTCACCTTCTTGGTGCCATAACCCTCCACGGTCTGCGGTGCCGAACTACGACCGAAGCCACGCAGGTCTGGTGCGATCACTCGGTACGTTTTGGACAGCGCTTGTATCTGGTATCGCCAACCAAACCAGAGGTCAGGCCATCCGTGGACAAGCACGACGGGAGTAGCATCTCTGGGTCCAACATCGATGTAGTGTAGTGTGATATCATTGCCAACGGGTGCGTACTTGTGCTCCCACTCGTCCCAGAAGTACATTGGATTGGAATCGGAATCGATGCTGGAAGTAAAATTCATGGTTGCTGAGGGCTAGACGGCGAATTGAAGAATGTGAATGGTTTTCATAGCTCATCGATCGTACCGTCACTCACAAGTGTTTGGACCTCTATGTCAAGTATAATACCGTAGCTACATGCATAACGACGTGGTAAGTGGTTCATAGGGACTATGGTTGCTGCAAGACAAACTATAACACTATCCACCCTATCGAAAGATGCAAACTGTTGCCAGTGACAACAGGTTGTGATACTTGTTTTCTTCCACTGGAAGTTCTAGGGTATCAGATATTATTGTCTAATTTTTCAGATATTATTGTCTTAGTTTTTCCCGATGATCCGACCGCTATCAACACATACTTACGTAAAACATGTCAATGAAACTCCGAACAACGTTGGTAAAAGATCACGCACTCACCATGCACATTACATGAACATTTCTCATTGATCCCTCTTGGTAAACAAACGACAAGTGAAACAATTGTCAAACAAAATTCTCGAAGTGATCCCGCACGTGCTCGTGCTGGATGTCAATGAGACTTCACTCGCCGACGCAGGTGTTGGCATATGATCATGGAATGCATGATGTACAACCAACAAGGTCTCCGCTGAGCTTGCAAGCAACCACCTGCGAACTCACGGAACCTCCGACGCGGAGTTAGGTACCTTACCTCCACATCTTTCAGGATCGGTCACGCGTGTTTACGTGCCACTAGCAGAGGTAGAACCGGTAGCACAGTGCCAGTTGCGAGTCTCACCAATAGGTCAGGACATCCATGTGCCTGTTGACTTGACACTTTTGTTTAGGATACACGGGCACTCGGCATTCCTCCACGTGAACCAGCAGCATTCGCGAACTCGCCAATAGGCAGCAACGACCATGGCCTCGACATCTTCACATTTCTGGGGCGAGTGGGAGCACAAGTACGCACCCGTTGGCAATGATATCACACTACACTACATCGATGTTGGACCCAGAGATGCTACCCCCGTCGTGTTTGTCCACGGATGGCCTGACCTCTGGTTCGGTTGGCGATACCAGATACAAGCGCTGTCCAAAACGTACCGAGTGATCGCACCGGATATGCGTGGCTTCGGTCGTAGTTCGGCACCGCAGACCGTGGAGGGTTATGGCACCAAGAAGGTGACGGGTGATCTCGCAGGACTATTGGACTTCCTGAACATCCCTCGCGCTGTCTTTGTAGGACACGATTGGGGCGGCGCATTGATCTGGCGCATGTGTTTGTTCCACCCGAAGCGGGTAATTGCAGCCTGTGGCATCTGTACGCCTTACTTCCCTCAAGGTGAAGCCTGTGTGGAGTACGATACGCTCATCCCTGCCATTCCGCAGTTTTCATACATGAAGTTACTTGGTGACTCGAAACGAGCAGCTAAACTGCTGGACAAGGACCCGCGTCGTATTTTCACGGCCATGTATCGGAAGTACAACGAATTCGCGGACGACTTTGAGCTTCTGAAGATGGTCGAGAACGTCAACGATACCACGGATCCTGTGTACACGCAGCCTTCCGACTTGTTGTCCGAAGCTGAACTCGACTACTACGTGACGGAATACTCGCAATCTGGCTTCTTTGGATCGTGCAGCTATTACTCGCAGCGAAAGAGAGACTTTGAGGATGAGAAAGACTTGCCCCGTGTCATCAAGCACGAGGCGCTTTACGTTGGGGCCGTGGACGACCCGATCCTTAAACCGGAGCTGGCTGCAGGTATGCCCCAAGTAATGCCCAACCTCAAACAGGAACTGGTGCGCGGTGGTGGTCACTGGTTGCTGTGGGAAAAGAAGGACGAGGTCATCGACATCCTCCAGCGCTGGCTGATGCAACTGGACTTGTCAAAGATGGCAGCTCTATAGAGAAAGAAATCCTACGTAGGTGATCACTAGAAGAGTTTCAAATAGAGGTTCTCACATTTCGATTCAAACGTTTTCAGTTTTCAGCCATTTTTCATGAAATCACTTGAAGTTCATCAACCAATTTCTGGTTAAATGAACCTGGTATCGTCGTACAACTTACTACGCGTAATGTAGTATATTTTCGCATCGCTACATCATATTTCTCGAGCAATAGTCCAAGTTTGAGCTTGAGCAACGGTTTGTGCTGCTTCCAATTGACATTGTGCAAAAGTTTGACTGTGAAATGACAACCAAAATCTTGTGCAGCAGTGCAAATTATAGTGTAGGGGAATTCGTATATAAGAGGTTTACATTTCACTCTAAAGTACACTTTTATATATACAAGATCCTCTGAGCAGTTAGTTATACTACACGAGAGGGACAAATCCTTCATAGCACGTACAGAGACACGCGAAGTGCACACATCAATCGCGCAGCAGTTTCCATAGGCCAAAAGTCCTGGCACTTTCATCCAATGCTGGACGTTCCAGTGTTGGGTACGCGACAAAAGTGGGGGTGCAGACTTGGCGTTTGTATGTGGTCATCAGTCCACTCGTCTATAAAGAGGGGGGCATCACACCCACCATTTCTGCTTGGAGTCTGCATCATAACTCAACGGGTCCAGAACGCCACAGACAGCAGTGACCATGCAGCGTTTCCAGGTGCGTCACAGCCAGTAGCTGCGTCTCCTGCATCTATCAGCATGCAGGGAAGTGTGCATTTTGTACTGATGAATGCGTGGGTTGTGCCTCCAGACTGCTCTCCGTAACAAGAATGTGTGGCAGCGTGTGGCTGTCTTCGACGTGCACCACGCCAGCGCTGCAGCCCGCCGTGAGGCCTCGATGGCCATGTCTGCGCGCGCCTTTAGCTCACTACCTGACCACGAAGTCGTGGGTCTGCCTGCCCTGTCACCTACGATGGAGGTTGGCACCATCGCCAAGTGGAACAAGCAGGAGGGCGACCAGATCTCGGCTGGTGACATTATCTGTGAGGTGGAGACGGACAAGGCCGTCGTTGACTACGAAGCCACGGACGATTCGTACCTAGCCAAGATCCTAGTGCAAGCCGGCTCGGGCGAAATCGCCGTGGGCAAGCCCATCTTCGTCACTGTGATGGAGGAGGACGACATTGCCGCCTTTAAGGACTTTTCAGCTGATGCTGCTCCCGCTGTGGAAGCTGCTCCGGCTACTCCGGCTGTTGAAGCCGCCCCTGCTGCTGCTCCGGCCACTCCGACCCCAGTTGCTGCTGCTCCCGCTGCTGCCCCCACTTCGGGTCGCGTGTTCGCCAGCCCGCTGGCTAAGAAGATCGCTCGTGAGTCTGGCGCCGTGCTGTCTGTGATCAACGGCTCTGGCCCTAACGGCCGTGTTATCAAGGCCGATGTGGAGGCTGCTCTGGCTGCCGGCACCGCCGCCCCAGCTGTGGAGGCTGCTGCTCCTGCCGCCGCTACTCCTGCTGCTGCCGCCCCGACTGCCACTGCCAACTACACGGACTACCCGATCAGCCCGGAGGCCCAGGCTATCGCTCAGCAGTTCACGCAGCAGAAGCTTGAGGTGCCACACTACCACCTGTCGACCAACCTGACGCTCGACAAGCTTCTTGACGCGCGTGCCCGTCTGAACTCTGGTCGTGGCGAGGACGAGCAGCTGTCTGTGAACGACTTCATCGTGCGCGCCGCTTCGCTTGCCATGCGCAAGGTGCCGGACGCTAACTCGAGCTGGAAGGGCTCGTTCATCCGTCAGTTCAACGACGTGAACGTGAACCTGATGGTGTCTTCGTCTGCCGGTGGCGTTGTGGCCCCTGTGCTAACTCAGGTAAACCGCAAGGGTCTTGACGACATTAGCAAGGATATTCAGGCTGCTGTGGCGAAGGCTAACGACGGTGAGTTCGAGCCGGCTGATCTGGCCAACGGCACGTTCACGATCTCCAACGTGGGCCAGTTTGACGTGCAGTCGCTGGCTGGTATTGTGCGCCCCGAGCAGGCCTGCCTGCTGGGCTTGGGCACGATCGAGAAGAAGGTGGTACCGAACGACGACCCGAATGCCGAGCAGATTTATAAGTACGCGCAGGTGATGACCGCCACGCTTGCTTGCGACCACCGTGTCATTGATGGTGCTGTCGGTGCGCAGTGGCTAGCTACCTTCAAGGAGCTGGTGGAGGACCCGCTTAAGATGATCCTGTAAGTGGTGCAAACAAAGTCGCCATGAAGCCGCCAGTAAGCGAGTAAGCGATCGAGGTGTTTGGTTTCATGGTGTTCCAGCCGAGTGTGCGGCGCTGTACGATTTCTGTATTCGTGCCTTGCAAGTCTGTTTACCTTGCAGTCACGACGTGTTGGCGCCCCAATCGGACCGTAGCGAGCTATTCCTTTTGTACATGGGACTCGATAGCCGGATAGATTGAGACGGAGGAAGTTGGTAAAGAAGCAAAACATCCTTTCGCCATGGTCGCTCAATCCTCTTTCCCATTCGAGCTCTACAACATGTCAAAGCACCAGTTAAAACCTGCAAACCTGTCAACTGCCACCAACTTGAGACTTGCTAACCGCCAGTGGCGTCTCTGTATTGCTCCTCTCTCATCTAATTACTGTTCCGCAGCCTTCTCCGCCGCCTTCTTGGCCTGATTAGCCTTGTAGATCTCACTGCGCTCGTGCAGCACGAGTTTGATCGAGCCATGGACTTCTTGACCTTCGTCCGTCGCGAAGGGTTGGGCATGGCCAAGTTCTTGGCGCGGCAATGTTGCAACTCTGTGAGTAGCGCGTTGCGCTCCTTCAGCAGCACGAACCAGAGCTTGTGCAGGTCGTCCGTGCTCTTCTCACGCAGCATCCAGGCCTTCCAGTCGCCGCCCACAACCACCTGCTTGGAGCCCACACTGGCCGGAACCTGCGTGAGGCTGCTGGCCTTGGCGCCCTCGCCCGCCACCTTCTGCACTGGGAAGAAATCCTCGAGTCCGCGACGGGCAGTTTGGCCCGCATTCACGCGCAGGCCACCAAAGAGACGACGCAGCTGGAACGACATGAGTACTTGGTGGGTCGATAATGTGCGGTTCTAGTGGCCACCAAGTGTGGCTTAATGCTAAGTGCGATCTGATCCTGTCTGATTCGATCTGAGTCAGAAATTGGTTTGACTAGTTTTTGATCCATACTGAAACCGAGTCAGATTTGGTCCGTCAGATTTTCAAAGACTCTATTTGTGGCAAGTACCAAACTAACTTTGCTGCAAATGGAACTCATCCTTGTCAGGCACCGCAACGTGTGGATGGGTATTTCCTAGAGCTACGGTTCTGTGTGCTTTCAGAATGAGATGGGTCATTGTGTTGGAAGGCTGATACATTTAACCTGTCGGCGTTTGATTCACGCGGGACAATTACCTTGGATGCCAGTGCTAAGTAGTACGTACGCTACATTGGAACCTGTGCGGCTGTGAGGCTGAATTGATCCCATGCTGTGGTAGGCTGTATATCAATTGCTCAAGGCATGTGTGTGGATCACTTGCATGTACATGGTTAACGCGAGGATTTCTATAACTGCTTGACCCAACTGAACTTGAATCTCTGGAGCGAGGTTTTGGAGACACCAAACTCACTTCCAACAATTACAAACCCACGTGGGTCGCTATGTTCTCAAACTTAAAGTCACTTAGGAACCCATATTGTCGACTAGGTACAATGCCAAACGTCCTCGTCACACCTCTATCAATATATCCAAACCAATTGAATTATGATTTCTTGAATGAAGTTCCTTAGGTCGCAAAAGCGGGTTGCAGAATCTGGGTAGTGCTACCGGTAGAACGTTGTTGTGGGTCGACTTGGAATCTAAAGATCCCCTGAACATTGTGAATACAGAACAGGGACGGTATTCTTGTTCGAAGATGCACTCTCCCAGTGCTTCAAAAAGATATCAATGCATTATGAGATCTTCAGCAACTGGAGCGCTTCGGCAAACGCTTTCAAAACAGCACGCTATTCACATTTCCATCATAACGAGTAACCAAGAAGTGGCAAAGAGGCAAACTAGAAAACAAACAAGAGTTGAAAAACCTGCATGCCAAGCAGCGACAGATCACCTCAAAACAATAGCAACCTAAAGACAGTTCAAGTCCACTTCCATGACCCAGAAGCCGAGCATCGCCACATACAGCGTATTCGTTTCTTGATCCTGAGATTCTAGTGGAACCTCTCTGGAATCTGGAACTTCCGCAATGGTACCTAACCTTTGATCTGCTGCAATATCCCAACAATTCGTTCGCTTTGCTGCACCAGATATAGGTGACGTCAGCACTGAGCCGTTTGTAGCCATCTCCTCGTTTTGCACCGGAATCCCCAGATTCAAGAGTAACGTTCAATTGAACGGACGGCTATTCACGTCAAGCGTGTGTCCAGCTTCAAAAGTTTGCCACTTCGTGCGCGTGGCTTGCAGGAATGAGGGAAATCATCGCTGTCGTCCGGCGGTCGTTGCGTTCCACCCAGCCTGTCACTGACAGCACGCCACTTGCATTTCGAAGACGTCTTCAAGGACGTCAGGCAAAATCATGATAGGAATATCATGTCCCGGCCCGTGTTCAACCGCCGCAGTCATGAATCGCTCCAGCTGATTCGAATAAGCAGAAATCGCGGTGTGTAGGTTTCCTCCAATCGCCGCGTTGGAGGCAGCCTGCGTAGCAATTGCCTGAGGTGACGCATGTTGCCAACAACAGCAACCAGAGCTCTGTTTGATCAACAGTAGCACCAGATTCGGTCGTACCACGAGTCCCAGCCGCGTCACATGTAAGCAGTTGTAAAACGGTTTGCCATACAAAAGCCTAGATATCCACGACGACGTGTTGTTCAAACGGACCCCATGTGACGTGGCCATCAGAGAGGGAGACAGCCAAATCGTTGCGGTTGCCCTGGTTCAACCAGCCTTTTCCGAAGTGCAACCTCAAGCTATCGTTCGTCTGCAACATGATATTCTCGCTCTAACAAACGTCCTCCCCTTGTGGTTCCTACCTTCTGGTATTAGTTGCTGCCGGGTGGTGCACATTCGGGAGCAGGTTGGGGCTGCTACAGTGGCAGGCACGGAATCTGCACCAGTTTAACACGATTCAAATTCAAAATACCGCCTCTTTTTCGCGCGCGTGACGAGGGGCTCATCGACCGACATGTGACAGGCGGGCTGGCTATCCGGTGCCTCAAATAACTTGCGTTTGTATGTCTTCACTTGGTTTTTGTATGGCATACAAGCCCCAGTCTTTGGACGTCCGTTTCAGTCCGTCGACGCTGCCGACGCGGTTGCTGTTGAAGCTCGCCTATTTGCTTGTGTGCCGGCTGTCCTTTCGTGTGCAGCACAGCTTCATGCCCCGATTTAGCTGCTCGCCACGCACTTGCAGCAATCTCATTCCGCTTTTTGCGTGCTTCGTGGCATTTCAAGTCGTTTCGTCGGCCGCAACCCCAAAACCTTCATCATGAGCACTGAGGAAGTCTCACCGCGCTCGCAGATCCGTCACAGCCGCTCCATGGACATGGGCGTCGCCCGCAAGATTGACATCTCGAGCCAAATGGAGGAGGTCAAGTCGCTCATCCGCTCTACCAAAGTCTTCAACGACGATGCAGTGACCAACGAGGTCGAGTGGTTCTACGGTCCGCTTGGTGTCCACGACTTCTACTTCCTGGGTCAGTCCCCGGTCGTGATCGCTCACCACATCCAGAGTCTGCTCGCTGCCAAGCTCTTATCCAACGCGTCGAACCGCCCCACGGACGTCAAGCTCGAGCAGGAGGGCGAGAGTGGAGCGTTCTTCGCCGTGCTCAGTAACGTCGTGGGCAGTGCCAATGAGCCCAGCCGTCGTGCCGCTCGCTACGAAGCTGGCATCACTGAGACTGAAGTCCTCGAGCGTCGCCTCGAGAAGCACTACCTCAGTGGTTCCAGTGGTATCATCGGTGACGGTGTCAAGGCCGGCTACCAGTACTTGGAGAAGGCTGAGTCCACCAAGAAGCGCACGTACCGCATGCAGTGCTACCGCTCGAGCGGTGTGTTGGACCCCATCTCGGTGCCCTACCACGTCCGCATGTACTTCCTGCAGGAGCCCGACTTCGTGGACCCCAACGTGAGCGAGAACGAGACAGACATCAACAAGGTGGCCGACAAGGTCTTCCTGGAACGCTCGGGCCGTCGCCTCAAGGAGGTGTACCAGGAGTGCATTATCAAGGCCATGAACCAGATGACCCCCACTTTCCACACGGAAGTCTGGACCGAGTCGGACGGCTCCAAGATGGCTCGTGTTGCCATTGCTTACCGCAGTGGTGCCACACACTCGTACTTCTCCAGTATCGCCGATGTGTACCGTCAGCACGGTCTCTTCTCGCAGCGCAAGTACGCCGAGTTCTTTGCCAACGGTATCGTCATCTACACCTTTTACCTGCAGATGCTGGATAACCCCACGGCCGGCACGGGTTCGTTCGAGGAACGTCTGAATGCCGTCGTGAATGACGCGTCGATGCACTTCACGCTACCCCGTACGTCGTTGACGCCCATGCTCACTGATGGTCTCCTGACCCCGCAGCAGATCGCGTACGCCTACGCCGCCTGGAAGTTCACCTTCCACTTCATGCACCGCCTGCCCGAGTCGTTCGCCATTGTCAGCAAGTCGCTGCGTGACCGTGACCCGAACGCTTTCGCTCGTCTGGAGCAGCTTCGTTCCAGCATGAAGCTCAACACGTACACTGAGTCGCAAATCCTGGACCACATTCTGAGCTCGGCTGAGATCGTCAAGATCCTGTACGCAGAGTTCCGGTCGCTGCACGAGCCAACCAAGGACGGCAAGCGTGCCGAAGTGAACACCAACGCCACACTGTCGACGCTGCGCAAGTCGATCGTTGCTGAGCAGGCTCTGCAGATCTTCTCGCTGTTCCACATCTTCAACAAGCACATCAGGAAGACCAACTTCTTCGCCAACGACAAGGCTGCTCTGTCGTTCCGTCTTGATGGCAAGTTCCTGAGTAAGACTGAGTTCCCGGATGAGCCGTACGCTATTATCTACGTCATCGGCTCGGAGTTCCGTGGTTTCCACGTCCGCTTCCTCGATGTCGCTCGTGGTGGCATCCGTATGATCCGCTCGTCGCACGCTCAGGTTTACCTGAACAATGCTTCATCGCTTTTTGATGAGTGCTACGGCCTAGCCTCGACCCAGCACCGCAAGAACAAGGACATCCCCGAGGGTGGTTCCAAGGGTGTGGTGCTGCTCAACCAGGCCCACCAGGACAAGGCCGATGTTGCTTTCCGCAAGTACATTGACGCTGTGCTCGACCTGATGCTCATGAAGGAGCCTGAGGAGGACATTCTGTTCCTCGGACCTGATGAGGGTACGGCTCACCTCATGGACTGGGCCAGTTCGCACGCCAAGTCGCGTGGCTACTCGTACTGGAAGGCCATCACGACAGGCAAGTCGGCCTCGCGCGGTGGTATTCCCCATGATGTGTATGGTATGACGACACACAGTGTGCGCGAGTATGTGGTGGGCATCCAGCGTAAGCTGCAGCTCCAGGCGCCTATCACTAAGGTGCAGACTGGTGGCCCTGATGGCGACCTCGGCAGCAACGAGATCAAGATGAGTCCGCAGGAGGAGACGATCGCCGTCGTGGACGGTTCGGGTGTGCTGTACGACCCCAAGGGCATCAACCGTGAGAACCTGGTGAAGTTGGCCGAGGCCCGTAGCCCCATTTCGGGCTTCGACACGAGTCTGTTGTCGTCCGAGGGCTACTCGGTGCTCGTATCGCACAACGACGTCACGCTCCCCAACGGTGAAGTCGTGGAGAACGGCACGGAGTTCCGCAACTTCTTCCACCTGCGTCCGAGCCTCACGGCCGACTTCTTCGTGCCGTGCGGTGGTCGCCCTGCTGCCGTCAACCTCAACAACGTCGAGCAGTTCATGTACCGCGAGGACGGCCGCACGCTCCGCTTCAAGTACATTGTGGAGGGAGCCAACCTCTTCTTCACCCAGGACGCGCGTACTCGTCTCGAGGACGCTGGTGTGATTCTCTTCAAGGACGCGTCGGCCAACAAGGGTGGTGTCACGTCGTCGTCGCTCGAGGTGCTGGCTGCTCTGTCCATGACGGACGAGGAGTTCGCCGAGCACATGGCCGTGGACGAAGTCACGGGCAAGATCCCGGCCTTCTACGCTGACTACGTGAGCGAGGTGCAGAAGCGCATCGACCTCAACGCCCAGCGTGAGTTCGAGTGCATCTGGCGCGAGCACGAGCGCTCGGGCACGTACTACTCGCAGCTGACGAACCAGCTCAGCGAGCGGATCACGGACCTGAGCGCCAAGATCCAGCACTCGGCACTCTGGGAGAACCAGGCCCTGCGTGAGAAGATCTTCGCCGACGGCTTCCCGGAGATCCTGCTGCGCAAGACGTCCAAGGAGGAGCTGCTCAAGCGTCTTCCCGAGAGCTACACGCGCGCGTTCTTCGCGTCGCAGCTCGCCAGTCGCTTCATCTACAGCGTCGGCCTCGGCGCGCCCGAGTTTTCGTTCTACGAGTTCATCGAGCAGCTCATTGGCGGCAACTAAGCTGTCGAGACGATAGCCCAGCGGGTCGAGTGAGTCGCACGGCATAGATTGCGTAGGTTGATAAGTAGTAATGTACACGTTTGAAAACTTCTTGACCTGTATTGATGAAGTGCCACTTCAACATGGCTTTCGTCTACATATCATTGTTGCTGTAAAGCAACTAGGACATCCGTGTTGGCAACATCCATCATCATCTCCAATCGCAGCAGAGGTGAAAGCATTTGTCACCACCTCGACGCAATCACACAGTTTGCGTGTTCAACGACGTTATGCAGGAATCTTGGTAGAACCTCGAACCACCATGGCATTGTATGTTGACAGCAGGCACAACGATACACATAGGCCAGGTTGGAGACGATCACCTGGAAAAACATTTCGAGGAGTCTTGAAAGCAGTAGCACAGCACCATGGCAGTACATTTCACGTCTGGAGATGACGCACAAACCATCTTGGGCACTGGACACTGACAGCGATCTTGGTCATGTCCGAGCATTGTCAGTCTGGCAGCAATGAGCGTAGTGTTGAGTAGTCATCGACACTTGTCGGTGTACGTGCTTGGCGTTGATTTGACGAATGCGTCCCAACCACAGACATCGAGCTCGTACACGAGCATACTTGAACTTTGCTGGCAGGAGTGACTACCATAACTCGTGCGTGCTTGCTTCTGAGTAGTGCTGGTTGTGCAAGTGAAGTTGTCGTGCTCAATCTGATGAAAGCGTTGCATTTCCGATGACGCTTGCAGAAAACACTCCTGATTGTCAACGCAAGCACGAGGAATATCTACTCCAATCAGACGTCACTGCACTGCAATCGGTAGCGAACGTAGTCATGACTCATGACTCATGATACTCGAGAATCAGCTTAGATGCACGCCACCGACGATAGTCTCCACTATTGTCGCCCCTCGCAGTGACTTCAACCAGGTACAACATCGTTTCATTCCGTAGGTGATATAGTTGACAGCAAGACAGCAAGACAGCAGACAGTAATATTCGCAATGACGACAGATGAACACACAATCATTCAACTGATCCTGAGCTGAATTTGACTGCAGCGAACGACAACCTCACTTCCCCATAAGCACGAAAAAATCTTCACGCTATACACAACGTCCCAACGTTCAACTTGTCCATTCATCGCCAGCATCTCCGTAATGTACAACCAAACCTATTAAGCTTCTCCATTGATGCCGCCGCCGCGCTATCAATCAAGGTTGCACCTGAACCGATCGAGCTACGTTGATATGAAGCCACCAGCACGTCACTCGAAGCTTTCCAACCCGAATACATGATCCCTACTGAGATATCTAGAAGAGACTCATGTCGAGGTTGATGTCGAGAAGCAGTCGACGAAGCGATCGACAGACACCATTTCGCCAGTCTAACATGGTGACAACTTCAACTGATGACAAACCTTTTGTCACGCAGTGTCGGTGCTGCCGTATTCGGAGAAGTTGTCCAACCAAGATCAACAAACTGATTCGCCGAGCGATGATCGGTGTACTCAAAAGACTGAATTTGACAGATACAATCCCCACGAAAGTAAATCCATTTCATAATACACAACGTTGCAAACATTTGCATCCTCCATGTGTCACTTTATCCATCGAACATGGCGTCACGGTGCTGCTGCTCCACGAGAAAACGTATTTTTCTATGTCGTACAAATGCCATCGGCGCACTCGGTGCAAAATATCTTTTGATGAATGCAATGCCAAGGTTCGAAAGCCGCCATCGAGCACCAAGCAAATACCGAGATCAAAGAAAATATCACACCGAAGAGGTTGCACAAAAGCAACACTTGCCCACAACTCCTGCACATAGTACTCGATCGGGACACACCACTGGATTAGCTTCATCTGAGTACGCCGGAGGTCGTGGCGGTAAACAGCACCTCGAGTTGAAGTTTAACCGATATACACCGGAACCACAGCATCGTCACGCTCATAAACGAAACAATATTACAGCGCTACAATCCCCGGCACAACGGAATTTCTCGCTCTGCACCACCACAATGCTGCTCAGGACACATGTACCCTACAGATCGCAACGGGCAATACAGTAAGGCATTCGGCATCCAAGCCTCAACGATAGTCCATACTCCACCAGTATTGCCACCCACTGTCATCATTCTCAAAGTTGCTCTGCAGCAAACGAGCACCAATCAATCTGCAGACTTGGAACGTTGAGCGCATCACATTGCATATTCCATTCATATCAGCAATATCAGCACACTAGATCGCTTGTGTTCATTCGACCGGAGTGGTAGAGAGCTCAGCATGCATTGAACATTGGGACATGACATACGCATCGCCTCCATGCTCTTGAAATGTGAAGGTGAATGTTGGCGAGGTGTTCGCCAACATTTTGACAACTAGGGCCTAGTCTAGGCGGCCGCACTACACCGGAGAGCTTCACATACACGCCAGTACCATCCACCACATCATCAGGAAAGGCATCAATGTCAAGCATTGCAACAAACGTATACTCCACTTGGTAAAGTGCTGGACATTCTTCATCCTGCTTCTCGCAGTAGAACATACGTGTCGTCTAAGACAACGCAGCCTTCAATACGTTCAGCACACACATGCAACAACAGTCCATACAAACAGTGACATCATCCATCACACTTGAGTGCACTAAAACGATGCCAAGATGGGCTATCTCACCTTTCTCCAATGATTCTATCGGACAGCGCTTTCTTCAGCCACTCGAACGTCGCTTCATCTCATTGTGCACACCACCACGGCCACCAACACAGTGAAAGCGCTACGTTACGCACCAACCACCGTGGTTACCATGGCCAGTCCTCACAACTCTAGCGGTCCGCTAGAGTGCGGAGCAGCAGAATCAGATTCTCCGTTCGACAAAATCTGCCTGTGCGTGGAAATCCTATGGACGTAGTAGCCCATTCAATGTTCACGAAGCCAGCCAATAGATGCATCGCACCAATAGTGCGCCGACCAGGTATCACGCAGTCAAACCTTGTCAGATGGCTACACTGTGTGGCTACACTGTGTGGCTACTCTGCTTGTTCAGACCTCCAAAACTACATAGTGAAACGACGCAATTGTTTTTGAAGTGAACCGCACGATTGATGTGTTGGAATCCTGCTGCTGTTAGTGCTCAGAAGTGCCACACAACGCACGAGAGCGACACCACCTCGACAGATACGCTTTGTAATCGCATCCCAGTCTCCTTGGTGCTTCACTCAACACTTCCCTTGAATACACACGAACCAACCGCATCGTAACGGCCAGCGTTTTCGCAATAGCAACTCTGCATCACTGACACATCGGACACTCTGCATAGCGCTACATGCGCAAACAATAACACGCGCAAACAGCAAATAGCAAACAACGTGGCCGATGAGTTCACTGTGGCACTAGCACCCGCAAGGAATCCAATGTGTCGACATTCGAGCTGACTCACCATGACTTCTTGCCGCCTTGACCAACTTGGAACATGGCCGTCCTGTTGGTAGCAATGCATCCATGAGTATCCATGAGTTCCTTGTGGCGAAGTGGGTGAACACTTTACCGGCCAAAGTATAGCGCGCCCGAAGAGTGGGGGTTGGTCCTTAGAGAAGAACCGACTTTTCGGGTAGTACAGGTCCTGGATCAAGTACTAGACTCGATCCAGGTTGGCGTGCGACCTTGTGCAATCCCTATAGGTGTCGATTAATTCGGCGGACCGGGTTTCACCGGGTATTTGTATTCCTAAGATAGACACACAGAAAATGTAAGAACTTCCAGGTTGTACGTATCCTGGGGGTCCTGAATGTGGGTTGAGAGATCACGAGTAAAGACCTTCTTCCCAAAAGATAACCTAAAATAATACAGAGTTTGAATATACAATATGCAGCCTGTCAGTTAGTTAGCACGCCCGAATACAGGTAAATTTCGGGATGCCCTACGCGCACCACCCTCGAAATGCTCGAGGGAAACAATAGAATGTCTTTCCTAAACACACAGTAATCAACAGTCAAATCCTAGGGGTGATCACTACCAAACCTCCTAAGATCGCAGGGAAATGAATATGAAATGCAAGGGGCACTCAGAGTGTCCACTAGCAACTTAGCAAATAAAATAACTGGATCACTCCGAGTGTTCAAGCCCACTGGTCCCCAAGTTAATTCGACTTGAACGTGTTGAGAGTTATTACGCGGTTAGCGCAGCCTTGGTCGTCCTCACTCTGGGGCCCTCCTAATATGAGCGGTCCTCCAGGTAGTCCTTCCTTGACGAGATGTATATGGTAACACGACGACCTCCCTTGGTCGCCTGTGTTCCGAGGGACGCTTGTACTTCACAACGCTGATCGAACTCGAAGACACTTGTGCTTCACGATACAAATCAAACTCTGTTTAAAATTATCTTCTACCTCTTTGGCATTCTAAATTCTTCTTCTGTTTTGGTAGTCTTGGTACTTCTTTGGCGGTCTTCCTTTACTTCGTGAGGTCACACTCGGGTAGACTTGGTCTCATTATACCTGGAATGTCACGTCGAACTTGGATCTGCATACACTCATCAGTGATGTCTCGGCTCTTCTGAGATCGGCAGCACGGGTCTTGTTCTTGCACGGTGTAATCATCTGATTGCGATACTCTTGGGTCGTACTGTCTTGACTCTGCTTGAATGTCAGTAAACTGACTTCCGGACTGAACTTATCATTGGCAACTTGATCTTCGATCTTGTTCTTCGACAGTCGCTTGGCCATTCAGGATGTATTGTCATTCGGGATGTACATTCCGGTTATACGGCATAACTTCGGATGGAGTCTTCATATCCGGTAGGCGATCGAACTTTCAGGATGAGGGAGACTGTCTTGGGGTTTACATGTGTAGGTAGGGTCGTAATTGTGGAAACCTTGGAGTTTCAGGGTGTTTTCGGGTGATGTTCGGCTCCGTCAAGGTAGGCTGCACCTCGGGATACGTTCTCCGAGGGCACTTGCTTCCTTCTCTTGGATACCTGCCGTCAAGGAGTCGGCGGTCGGACTGAGCGTCGTAATTGCATCCTGAATGTGGTACCTATTCAGGGCGTACGCTTCCAACCTGTGAGCCTCTCCGTAACCGAACATCTGCATCCCCAAAGTCCAAACCATCAATTCGCCCAGGAGTCCCACTCAATACCCATCTCGAAAACCATCATCTTAGTCCGAATCAGTGTGCGGGTTGTCCCGGCTGGGCAGCTGTGGGTGTGCCTAGAAAATTCAGAGGCACATCGTCACAACCGCCCCTCGGATACACGGTCTTTCACTGAGGAAATTACCATCGAAGTGACAGAACATGAGCCGACCAAACGAACGCAGCTATCCCGGGCGACCAGACATCCCGAATTGCAAAACCGTTAGGCAATTACCCCAGATTGGGTCTTTTCTGCGCCCCGTCTACTATCCAACTGTCGTACCCAATTCAGAGTGGCAACCAAGATTCCACTCACAACGAGAACTTCCAACGATCCAGCAACTGATGAGCGAGACACCAAGCAACTCCGGAGACCGGGCACCAACTAGCGGTTCGCCTCCCTCAGCGTCAGCGCCACTCCCTAGCGCCCAGCCCGAAACGGTGGGGGCTCAGGATGCAGGCGCTACTGAGAGCGACCGCGGTGCAACTTCCGGCTCTGGCTTGGAGTCCTCGACTGACAAGCGCGGTGAGACGGCTCAAGAAACTTCCCAGGAGGTGACGGAGACGTCACAAGTCCCGGAACACAACCATGCAAAGGCGCCGAAGAGCCGAAGCTCTAGCGCGGCAAAATCCACGGGAAAACGAAGCAGGAGCGTCTCCAAGGAGCGCTCGGGCAGCAAAAAGAAGCGGAGTTCGAGCAAAGATCGCTCGGGTTCAAGCACGGCGACTGCTTCCGACGGCAATTCGCCTCCAGACGTGGTTCCGGCGTCCACGGGTGTTCCATCAGCGGCGGACAAGGCTCAGGACCTGATCCAGCGCGCACTTCAGCCACTGCTGGCCAAAGTCTTCGAAAAGGATGATATGGACAAGCTGGATGCTCTGGCAGACGCTGCGGTCAAGGCACGCCCCTCTCTGGAGGGTCAAGTCCCTCCAGCACGCGTTGCTGCGCCTCCTTCTCATCTTCCCAGTCCGAACACGATGTTCGTGGGGGTTCCGGCGACAGCCGCGGATCTGTCCAACGGGAGTCTTCTCCGCGGTGGTTATGGTGGAGTCGAGTGCCTTCTGGGAGTGGAGTCACTTTCGGAAGAGGACGTACAGTTCCTCGCCAAGCTATTGAGTCCGGATGTCGACATCCGTCGCGAAATACTGACTCCTTTAGCAGATACGCTGGAACCTGACTCCTATGAGTTCCTTTTGGCACTGAAGAGCATCTCGACCAAGCGGGAAACGGCTTCTCTTCTGCGTCACTATGGCGCTCAAGATCTGGCTCGGAAAGTCTTTGGGATGACGACTCTCATGAAGCGTCTCCTGGACAAATATCGAGCTTTGGAGGCTTCTACCCAACGTTCGAGTTCTCAGGCAACTCGGCGTGCTTTGAAGGATTTTGAAGAGGTCCGCCAAGTTCGTGCGGACTACTCGCTGCTCCAGAAGTACTGGCACCAAGAGGCTGAGCTCGCCAAAGGTTACATCATCTCCGAATTGGAAAAGCACGCTCGCGATTACAAGCACGAGGCTCAGGAACACGAGCGTCAAGAACGTGCACTCCAAGCGCGCATCACTCGTCTGGAAAGTGACAATGACGAACTGCAGAAAATTACCCACGATCTGGAGAATCGCTTGAAGGCGTCAACCTTGGATCCACCCAAGCTCATGAACTTCCTCCATCGTCATGACACTCGGGTAGACGGCAACTGGCCTCGCCTGAAAGCACTTCTGGAGAAGTTTCGCGATCATCAAGACCCTCCTGAGGCCTGGAAGACTCAAATTTTCGTTAACACGCTGGATGATCCCACATTACGGCCGGAACCGTATGTGTTCGCGGATGAGGACGACGACTCTGAGGAAAAGCAAGATCCTGGAGACTCGAGACCTCGTTCAGGCTCGAAAGATGATCCTGTCGACTTTTCTGAGGATCCCCCAAGTCCACTGTCGTCGTCGCTCTTCAAGAACACCAAGTCTTCGGGTCATTCGGCGAGTGGCACTTCCGATCTCCAGGATGTTCAGTGGCGCCCCACGTCGTATACTCCAAATGGTGAACCCGCTCTGGACACCGTCGCTTCGCCACTCCTAGATGTCAGTGCGGTGTGTGCATCTCTGGATGGTCCCATAGTTTGGGACAAACTGCGCACAGACGTCCAAGTTCTCATGCGTTCTGGTTTAACACTGGATCAGGCAGAGGACTTAATCCGGAGTGGTCAAGCGGTGCATTCCCGGATCCCTTCTAGGATGCTCTCCGTGATGTTATCCCGGATGATGTATTGGAAACGCTTGGATGACACTCCGTGGACTAAGTTCGTTCCAAGCTGGTGTTATAAGAACGCTGAATCTCGTCTGGAAGCGGACTTGGAAACGGGAAACATCCCTTCTCGTTGGCCACCATTGTCTAAACAAGTTCACATGGATGACGAAGAGATTCACAAAGCTCTCTTCGAAAGTGACGGAGATGACAATGAAGATGACTCTCGTGACGCACCCTTCACTCCGAAGAAAGTGAATCCTATTTCTCCTCGCCGGACGACACCTCCTAGGGAGGCTAAGCGTCGTGCGAGCATAGACGCGTCTGCTTCGGAGCCAGATACAAGTGCTGAACTCAAGGACGATGAAGAGTTGTCTTCCAAGGTCGCGTCAGCTTCGTCTTCCCGAAAGTCACGTCCGGCTCAAGAGCGTAAGCAGTCACAGCTCGCTCGGAAGGACTACAAGGAGCTCCTCCCAATGGAACGTCGACTGATCGAGACTCCTCGTCCTGGCGTCAATTCGTGGAGACACTACGGCATCCTAGTGAAGTTCGCCCCTGGGACTACGAACGCTTTGGAGCAATCGTATGGATTCCCGGACTACGCCCCGAATCTCTCCAAGCCTGCTGAGGCTGAACAGAGTCGACTCCGTTGGAAGCCCGCTGACTTCATGGTGTTCTGGGAGACAAAGCCCTGGGACAAGATGTTTCAGGAACGCTCCAAGTATCTCGCTCTGCACACTCGGACGCAGCTCTCGAAGGTTTCACGTGACGCTCTGGATGAGATTGTAGAGTTCATGTCGGATCACCGTCGTGCTTTCTGGTGGATCGGTCATTGGATCTTTATAGATCAGAACTTGGATGACTACTCCAGCAATCTCGCTAAGGAGCGGAAAACCGAGTGTGACCAAGTCAAGAAATCGTACAAGCGACTGGTCAACAAGTGGGTTGACAAGGGCATGAGGGAGTCGCTCCTGGAAGAACCTGGAGTGTGGACTTATCCCTCAAAGTGCTGTCACTGGATCCTCATGGATCCGTCTTACAAGACCATCACTGGAACTCCTTACTCTTTGGAAGAGCAGGTGACACTTCTTGATCAACGTGAACCCAGCCGCGTGCAATGGAACACGTGTCAGTCCGACGCGGATCGCGTCAAGGACCTTCCTCAAGCGACTCGCGACAGGCTACTTCCGGTGGAGCACCGCAAGCGGCACCTGATCACGCTGGCCGACTTCGACTGATTTTCAAGATCGCCACACCGCTCCTAATCCGAGTCATCTGCATGTTACATCTTAACACCATAGCTAATCCATTTCGAAACGTAACTTCCTTGTTTGCTCCTTTTCATCATCATCATAGTCAATTCACACTTCATAGATTCAGGAATCAAAATCCACATTCAAACATCATCTCATCATGGCATCCCGAAATTCATCCTCAATTCATCAACAGTTTCAAAACAATTCCTTCACTTCACACGGCGACGATCTGGGTCGTTCTGATTGCATTCTCGTAGGGTGCCTAGGCCCGCGGGTGATCGTCCCCAGCTTGCATAGCCTGGAACCTCGCCTTGGCCCTCGCTCCCTTATTGAACTCATACAGTAACGCCCCACAACTCAGCTGAGACACTGGGATCCACTCAGGATCGGCATAGCCCTTCCACTTGACAAGATACTCTCGGGATCGCTTGGACGTTCGGGTTCGTTTAACCCATCGCACATCCTGAATGCTCTCCACTTCGTACTCGTCGTTCGCATTGTCTGGCTCCCAACTATCTTCAGGTAATAATGCCGCGTCAAAATCATCATCGTCTTCAACTTCGACTTCAACTTTGGGCCTTCTAGGGAAGATGGCCTTGGCTTAAGTCGGCTGATGTGCACCCAAGGGTTCACTCGATATCCCGAGTCTTCAACCTTTAGCTTCACTCGAAAATCATCTCGAACATCTTCAATACGGAACGGTCCGTGCCACAAGTGCGCCAGTTTTCGGCTCAATCCAGGTTGCACCTTTGGAATATACAACCAAACAGCATCTCCCTTCTCGAAACCAGCTTTTAGGCGGTCAGATAGCTCACGCCACTTCTAGTCTGTTCTTCGGAACGCGCACGTTTTGCTTTTCGCTGAAGTTCCTCTGCACAAGCAAGTGCGTAGCTGTAGTCTCTTGGAACTTCCGTCTCCACTCATAGGCTGTTCGCTCAGGGAGAGTTGAAGGCCTGGGTCCCAGCATAGCGGACACCGTTCCTTGAGCATCCCATCCGTGTACAAGATAGAATGGTGTGTCCAGGCGGGTTGCGTCGAATGACGTGTTCAGGGCGAACATCAGCCTCTCGGCGTGTTCATCCCAGTCTGACTGGTCTGCCTCCGCAACATACGCCTTGACACTCCGAATGACCGTCTGTACCGAACGTTCTTGCTGACCATTCGCTTGGGGTCGATACGCGAGAGTCGCTCTCTGCTTGCTCCCTATGAGATCTCGGAATCTTGCAAAGACCTCGCTCATGAAACGAGGATCTTGATCATGCCGAATTACTGAGGAAGCTCCGAATCTTCGAAAGACGGATTCTTCATACGCTTCAGCGACATCTTGAGCGGTTGTCGACGCCATTGGTTTGCACATCACATATCCGGAGAACATGTCTTGGAATAGCAATAGAAACGTATTCCCTCGGACTGACTCTGGTAAATGAGTCACGAAATCCATAGAGACGGCCTCGAAAGGTCGTGTAGGCTCAATATTGCCTGGTGAAGGACCGGCATTCGGGGGTGACCCCTTACCGCTAGCACAATCCACACATTCCTTCACGAATCGTTCCACGTCAGCATACATCCCGGGCCAGTAGAACTCCGAGCGCAGTCTTTCATGAGTACGGGTAATCCCCTGATGTCCTCCCTGGAAATCTTCATGCGCATAGTGGAGCATGTCTTCTCGGAGTGATTCCGGGACCACCAATCTGAGCTCGTCTCCAGCGTCACGCGGTCGGCCTCGGGTGGACCGTGCAAGTCGGTATAGCACTCCTCGAACATCCAGGGCGAACAAATCAGCCACCTTCGCAATCTTCTTGAGACGCTTCGGTGAGAAACGTTCCAGGTCGTCCTTCAGGAAAGCGATGATATCTGAGAGATACTGGTCTCCTTCCTGATGCACTTTGATCCGTCTCCATCGTTCAGCCTGGTACTCGAGGGGTCCCATGGGTGGAGTGGACTCTCTTCTCTCGTGCGAGTTCTAGATCGGGTAAACGCCGCCAGTACTCGAGCAGCAGAGGGAAGGGGCTCACACTCAGGTCCGTGAAGAGCGCCGTCTCCTAAGACTCCCATGGTTACGACATTCGGACTGTCCCTTGGCGTTTCTAAATTCGACTTTGTTTCTTCTTGTCAGACGTCTTCACAAGCTGCTCTCGAATTCTCGACACAACTTCCAGGTGTTCTCTTTCAGCGTCTTCCTCAACCACCCAGGATTTGCCCAATGCTAGTGTCTTGGAGGTCAGGTAGTCAGCAGCCTGGTTAAATTCTCTTTTAACGTGAACCAGGCGCACACTGTTGAATCTCTTCTTCAACACCTCACATTCGGCTAGTCTCCTTTGGAGGTTGGGTTGATTGCAGTTGATCAAACCTTGGACTTGTTGTATGACGATTCTCGAGTCTCCCACAACCACTAGATCCTGGATTCCTCGATCTCGAGCCATAGCTAAGCCACGTAGTAATCCGAAGTATTCCGCGTCATTCACTGTAACGCCATCCAGAATGTAGCCTCGGGCGTCCAGAACCTTCCACTCGGGAAGTTGCCACAGCACGCAACCACAGCTGCCAATCCTCGTCGACGTCTTCGCGGCTCCATCGAAACTTAGGACCACTCCGGAGTAATCTGCTTCAATCATCTCGATACTGATCACGGGGGTGCCTTGGCACGCCCCTTGGCCGGAATAGCGATTCCGCGATCGCATCTGTCGAGGACACAACGTTGTCGGAGTCCTTAATCACTCCATCGCTTGTAATGTCCTGTACCTTAGTGGCTTCTTCGCAGTCACATCCCTGTTGTGGAGTAAGCTCAGGCTCGCTTCCATCTACGCGTTCTGAAATTACGGTCATTGGCCGCTTATGCAGTCGGACTACTCGAACCTCATCATTCTTGGCCTGAGGTCTCATCAACATCTTCGCAGGCCACTGATAGGAACGCTTCGGGACCGAAGGTGGAGCAGTGTCCCGAAGGGCCTGCTCATAACGCTCCTTCCGCATCCTAGCTTGCGTGGACAGAGTGCTCTCGTAAATGAGATGTTGCCATTCCTGATACCTTCGTACTCCAGGTCGCACAAAACGCCCTGCTCTTGGAAAGCAACCATACTCCACTATTCGAGCAACGGGTGTAGACGAATCTATCCAGAGATCCTTATCGGAAATATTCACCACTTTCACGGCTACTGCCCACGATTTAGCGCCATACAGAACTTGAGTTACCCACTGATCACCTCTGCTAGCCCACACCACATCTCGGAGTGGCTGACATTCACCATACCGGATCTTCACATTCACGTGTTCCCCAGGGCGTAGATGAACGTCCTGCAACGGAGTGATCGGGATGTTCCGCTCACGGTGCTTCTGAATCATGTAACCATACATCAAAACGGACTCCTCATCGGGGAGCGCCACCGTTCCTTCACGGATACATAACCGTACTCCAGCACTGTACATGAAATCCATTCCCAAAAGCACATCAACGCCTTCTCCGATGTTGGTTACCCAAACATCCAGGATGTAGACGACACGTCTTCCCAAAGTGACCTTGATCTGCGTACTTGCAGTGATGTAAGTCGGGACGCCTCCTAGGCCGGACACCTTGATTCGCTTCTGCGAGTTTAACTTGAGCTTGAGTCTACGCGCAAGATCCAAACTGATCATACTCACAGTCGCTCCGGTATCCAACAGTATTTGCGTCCTGAAATCGTTCACCGCACCGTGAACCGTAGCAACCTGCTGCTTGTCCTCCTTCTCATCATGATGTGCCCACCATCCGTACCGTTCTCCGAAATTCAGCTTGAATTGAGCTGGTCCTTCGGGTTCGGCCGGGAGTGGAGGTCTCGAATACCAAGTACGAGTACACTCCAAAGGCACAGGTTCATGGTCAATCAGGGAGGTCATACATTGTAGATTATCTTGGTTCTGGTTCCGCAATTCGGGGCCAACATAAGCTAACACACACAATTCTGAGGGTCTTCTCAGCCCGACGCGTACCGAATCCCCATTCGGCGGGCTTAGTAGTTTACTGCGCTCCTCAGAATCGCCCTTGCCATTCAGGATGTCCTCCCGAATGTGGCTTGGAAGGTCAGCTAGCCTCCTTGCTGCTGCAGCAATTTCTTGATCTCTTGGAAAGCTCTCCAGTCTTCGCATCTTCCATCGTGAATTTGGTCACATTTCAGGCATGCTTTCGTCTCACACTTTGCGTTGGATGTCCATGCCTCTGACAACGGTCGCAAACCATAACAGCCCAGCAATTCTCCGGTCGATGTCCCCACTTCTTGCAATTCTCACAAAACTCCATACGGTCTGGGTTGTTCGGCCGAAAACTTGGCTGCTGAGCTGCCTTGGTGGGTGGTCTTGGTCCAGCTACTGGGTCTCTGGGCTTCCACCCCACTGTTCATCACACGATAGACCTCGTGAATGAGATCTTCCCGGGTTACAACCTGGCATCCGGTTGCCATCTCTCAGGACGTCCTGAACGCACGTACTCAGCGCAGCTAAGTCTGCCTTTTTCGTCGTCTTCGAACGTCACTTGAGTATCGGGGCCTTGAGCTTCGTCATCCTGGGCTACGTAGGCCCGATTCGGGCGATTCATCCTTGACCCATTCCGAGCAACGTTTCTGCTCTGAAATCACGAGGCTGCGCCCCTCGACCAGAATGCACTCCACTCGGGTTCACTTCCTCTTGCTGCTTCAGAACATACTCCAGGTCAGAAACCTTCCTGAAGCGCTGACTCTGCAGGGTCGTCTTGAGCGTCACATCCGTGAGGTTCTTGATGAATCGCTTGATGTGTTGTTCACGTCGGCGCTCAGACTTCCGGAAAACGCACTTCCGCACGTTCAGCCGCCAGGTTCAAGCGATACAGGAATGCCAATCGCGGTCTCGTCCTTGAACTGCTT